>OY482670.1:83356260-83358684 GCA_960531455.1 Urophora cardui | reverse complement strand
ATAATAATAATAATAATAATAATAATAATAATAATAATAATAATAATAATAATAATAATAATAATAATAATAATAATAATAATAATAATAATAATAATAATAATAATAATAATAATAATAATAATAATAATAATAATAATAATAATAATAATAATAATAATAATAATAATAATGATAATAATAATAATAATAATAATAATAATAATAATAATAATAATAATAATAATAATAATAATAATAATAATAATAATAATAATGATAATAATAATAATAATAATAATGATAATAATAATGATAATAATGATAATAATAATAATAATAATGATAATAATGATAATAATAATAATAATAATAATAATAATGATAATAATAATAATAATAATGATAATAATGATAATAATAATAATAATAATAATAATAATAATAATAATAATAATAATAATAATAATAATAATAATAATAATAATAATAATAATAATAATAATAATAATAATAATAATAATAATAATAATAATAATAATAATAATAATAATAATAATATAATAATAATAATAATAATAATAATAATAATAATAATAATGATAATAATAATAATAATAATAATAATAATAATAATAATAATGATAATAATAATAATAATAATAATAATAATAATAATAATAATAATAATAATAATGATAATAATAATAATAATAATAATAATAATAATAATAATAATAATAATAATAATAATAATAATAATAATAATAATAATAATAATAATAATAATAATAATAATAATAATAATAATAATAATAATAATAATAATAATAATAATAATAATAATAATAATAATATAATATAATAATAATAATAATAATAATAATAATAATAATAATAATATAATAATAATAATAATAATAATAATAATAATAATAATAATAATAATAATAATAATAATAATAATAATAATAATAATAATATAATAATAATAATAATAATAATAATAATAATAATAATAATATAATAATAATAATAATAATAATAATAATAATAATAATAATAATAATAATAATAATAATAATAATAATAATAATAATAATAATAATAATAATAATAATAATAATAATATAATAATAATAATAATAATAATAATAATAATAATAATAATAATAATAATAATAATAATAATAATAATAATAATAATAATAATAATAATAATAATATAATAATAATAATATAATAATAATAATAATAATAATAATAATAATAATAATAATAATAATAATAATAATAATAATAATAATAATAATAATAATAATAATAATAATAATAATAATAATAATAATAATAATAATAATAATAATAATAATAATAATAATAATAATAATAATAATAATAATAATAATAATAATAATAATAATAATAATAATAATAATAATAATAATAATAATAATAATAATAATAATAATAATAATAATAATAATAATAATAATAATAATAATAATAATAATAATAATAATAATAATAATAATAATAATAATAATAATAATAATAATAATAATAATAATAATAATAATAATAATAATAATAATAATAATAATAATAATAATAATAATAATAATAATAATAATAATAATAATAATAATAATAATAATAATAATAATAATAATAATAATAATAATAATAATAATAATAATATAATAATAATAATAAATAATAATAATAATAATAATAATAATAATAATAATAATAATAATAATAATAATAATAATATAATAATAATAATAATAATAATAATAATATAATAATAATAATAATAATAATAATAATAATAATAATAATAATAATAATAATAATAATAATAATAATAATAATAATAATAATAAAAATAATAATTAATAATAATAATAATATTAATAATAATAATAATAATAATAATAATAATAATAATAATAATAATAATAATAATAATAATAATAATAATAATAATAATAATAATAATAATAATAATAATAATAATAATAATAATAATAATAATAATAATAATAATAATAATAATAATAATAATAATAATAATAATAATAATAATAATAATAATAATAATAATAATAATAATAATAATAATAATAATAATAATAATAATAATAATAATAATAATAATAATAATAATAATAATAATAATAATAATAATAATATAATAATAATAATAATAATAATAATAATAATAATAATAATAATAATAATAATAATAATAATAATAATAATAATAATAATAATAATAATAATAATAATAATAATAATAATAATAATAATAATAATAATAATAATAATAATAATAATAATAATATAATAATAATAATAATAATAATAATAATAATAATAATAATAATAATAATAATAATAATAATAATAATAATAATAATAATAATAATAATAATAATA